>CM024615.1:59955618-59994920 GCA_014182575.1 Eucalyptus decipiens | reverse complement strand
TAAATAAAACACCAGAAGAAGCCTACAATTTATTAGAAGAGATGGTCCAATAGTTATTAGTGGCCCCGCGAGACTACCAATGCGAAAAGTTAGCGGAGTTCATGAAGTGGATGCTTTTGCTGCAATTGCTGCACAATTTGAAACACTCAACAAAAAGCTAGATAATATGAGTGTTTCAGCCATGAAAAATTCACAATTTGACAGGTGATTTTTGTGGTGGAGGACATGTTAGCACAGAGTGTCGGGTAGGTAATACTTTTAAACAATCTCATGAAAATTCTAACTTTTGTTGGGAATTTTTAACGAGGTCGCAAAATAATCCCTACTCCAACACATACAATCCGGGATGGCGCAATCATCCAAATTTTTCATGGAATAATCGAGAATGTGACGAGACCACCGGGATTCAAACAATCGAAGAGACAAAGTCAAATTTGAAGACATAGTCACCAAACTTGCTAACACAACTCATGACTTAATCAAAAGCACGGATGTGAGATTTCAAAACCAAGAGGCTTCAATCAGAAACTGGAGATGCAAGTGGGTCGGTTAGCAAGCATGATGTCAAAAGAAGGCAACAGGTTCTTTGCCGAGCAACACAGAGAAAAATCCAATTGAAAACATAAAGGCTATTACCCGAGAAGTGGTAAAACAAGTGGGAGAAGAAGAGATTATCGGAGACAAAGAAGAGGTGATCAATAAACAATCAAAGGAGACAAGTAAGAGTAAACTTTCCGATAATCCCAAGCCATATGTGCCACCAATTCCATTCCCTCGGCGACTCCAAAGAAAGACAAAATAGATAAGCAATTTTCTAAATTTCTTGATGTATTTAAAATTACACATTAACATTCCTTTTGCAGATGCTTTAGCGCAAATGCGTAGTTATGCAAAATTTGAAGGAGATTTTGGCAAACAAAAAGGAAACTCGGAGGATTATGAAACTGTGAAGTTAAATGAGGAGTGTTCACCATCCTACAAAACAAATTGCCCGAAATTAAAAGATCTAGGAGTTTTACTATTCCTGCACTATTGGGAATTCTTACTTTGAAAAAGCATTATGTGATTTAGGTGCAAGTATTAATCTGATGCCTTATTCTGTTTTCAAGAAATTAGAATTGGGCGAGGTAAAAGCAACCACAATGTCACTAACTCGGGTGATCGATCAATTAAATATCCAAGAGGAATTGTGGAAGATATTTTTGTAAAAGTTGACAAATTTATCTTTCTGCAGATTTCATAGTTTTTGACATGGAGGAAGATTTTGAGGTACCACTTATCTTAGGTCGACCTTTTCTAGCAACGGAAGAGCTCTTATTGATGTACAACAGGAAGTTGATCCTTAGAGTTCAAGATGATCTTGTTTCATTTAATGTTTTTAAAAAGTAATGAAATATTCATCCGATGATAGTTCTTGTTTTAGAGTTGAGACAGTTGACAAGTTGGTGAATAAGGTCTTTCGGGGAAAATATTTTTGAAGATCCACTTGAAGCATACATTGATTCAACCAAGGACAAAAGATATTGTAATGAGGAGATAAAAGAGTACGCAAATTTCATGAGGCAATTCCACCATATTCAAGGCAAAAGGCAATTAAATTTGAGGAGTTGGGACAACGAATTAAAAGCCTAAAACCATCAATTGAAGAGCCTCAATTCTTGAACTCAAACCATTACCTTCTCATTTGAAATATGCTTATTTAGATGGAGTTTCTTCTTTACCGTAATTATATCTTCTTCTTTGACAGATTTGATGGAGGAGAAATTGCTTTCAGAGTATTAGAGAGCATAAATGTGCAATTGGACGGAAAATAGCTGATATCAAAGGAATTAGTCCTTCAATTTGCATGCACAAAATTTTGATGGAGGAGCAATATAAACCCACTATCCAACCTCGCAGGCGTTTGAACCCGAAGATGCAAGAAGTAGTGAAAGCCGAGGTAATTAAGCTACTTGATGCGGGTATCATCTATCCTATCTCTCGATAGTTCTTGGGTAAAAGTCTTGGTGTTGTGCCAAAGAAGGTGGTATGACTGTTGAAAACGACAACAATGAATTGATTCCAACTAGAATTCTTGGGTGGTGTGTGTGTATGGATTACGAGAAAATTGAATAATGCCACTAGAAAAGATCACTTTCCTTTACCATTTATTGATCGATGTTAGAAAGACTTGCAAGGCATGAATTTTATTGCTTTTGGATGGATATTCGGGGGTATAATCAGATTCCTATTGCACCGGAAGATCAAGAGAAAACTATTTTCACTTGTCCCTATGGTACTTTGCTTAGAAGAATGCCCTTTGGTCTTTATAATGCAGTAATTCCAGCTACTTTTCAGAGATGTATGATGGCTATTTTCCGATATGGTTGAAAAATATATTGAGATTTTCATGGATGATTTTTCCGTTTGGCCTATCATTTGATTCTTGTTTAAATAATTTGGCTTTGGTCTTTAAAGATGTGAGGAGACTAACCTTGTTTTGAATTGGAGAATGTCACTTTTATGGTGCGGGAAGGAATAGTGCTCGGGCATAAAATTCTCAAAATGGAATAGAAGTCGATCGAGCCAAAGTGGAAGTCATTGCAAAATTACCTCCGCCAACATCCGTGAAACTTGTCGGAGGATTTTGGGGCATGCGAGTTTTGGGCGATTTATAAAAGATTTTTCAAAATTGCTAAACCTCTTCTAATCTTTTGGAAAAAGATGCTCCTTTTAATTTTTCCGTTGAATGCATGCAGGCTTTTAACACTTTAAAGGAGAAGTTAATATCGGCACCAATTATGGCAGCACCAAATTGGGATTTACCTTTTTGAGTGATGTGTGATGCTAGCGATTTTTGCGGTAGGAGCTGTTTTGGGACAAAGGAAAAATAAAATTTTGAACCATATACTGCGGTCGCCAACCTTGTCGGGTGCACAATTGAATTATTCAACAACGGAAAAGGAACTTTTGGCGGTAGTATTTGCTTTTGATAAATTTCGTTCTTATTATATTGGCTCAAAAGTTATAGTTTATTCTGACCACTCTGCTCTTAAGTATCTCGTTGAAAAGAAAGAATCAAAACCTAGGTTGATCGTGTGATTCTATTCTTTGCAAGAATTTGATTTGGAAATCAAAAGATAAGAAGGACTGAAAATCTAATTGCAGATCACTTATCAAGAATTCCAAATTCAAAGGAAGAGGTAAGACCAATTTTGGAAGAGTTCCCGATGAGAAAATTTTTTCCATCAAGTCAATTCCTTGGTATGCTGACTTTGTAAATTATTTGGTAAGTAATGTTCTTCCTCCCGAATTATCATATCAACGAAGAAATTTTTTTTGATGTTAAAAAAATTATTTTGGGAAGAAACCTTTCTTGTTTAAAGTATGTGCAGATCAAATCATAAGGAGATGTGTTCCGGACAAAAGAGAAGGTAAACATTCTACATCATTGTCATGATGGAGAGCTGTGTGGCCATTTTGGTTCCACAAAACTGCGGCTAAGATTTTATAACTGATTTTATTGGTCTACACTTTTAAAGATGCATACTCCTATGTAGCTTCATGTGATAGATGTCAGAGAACTGAAGCCATTTCAAGAAAAAATGAGATGTCTTTAAACAACATTGTGTGTGAATTATTTGATGTTTAGGGTATTGATGTCATGGGACCCTTTACACCTTCTTATGGAAATTTATACATTTTAGTGGCTGTGGAGTATGTGTTTAAGTGGGTAGAAGCTGTAGCATTACCAGCAAATAATGCTAAAGTTGTGGTGAAATTTTGAAGAAAATATTTTTACCCGATTCGGCACTCCTAAGGCAATCATAAGTGATGTGGGACTCATTTTTACAACAAGCAATTTAAAGCACTTTTGAGTAAGTATGGAGTCACACATAAGGTTGCAACCCCTTATCATCCTCAGACTAGTGGTCAAGTAGAGATTTCAAATAGGGAAATCAAGAGAATTTTAGAAAAAACAGTGAATGCCTCTAGGAAAGATTAGTCAATAAAACTTGATGATGCACTTTGGGCCTATAGGACAGCATTCAAAACTCCAATTGGGATGTCTCCTTTTAGGCTAGTGTTTGGAAAGGCTTGTCACTTACCAGTGGAATTAGAGCATAAAGCATATTGGGCATTGAAATTTCTGAATTTTGATATGCAAACCTGCAGTGAAGAAAGATTATTGCAACCGAATGAATTGGAGGAATTTCGCAATAAGGCCTATGAAAATTCTAAGTTGTACAAGGAGCGTACAAAGAGATGGCATGACAAGCACATATTCGAAGAGAGTTTAAAATTGGTCAAAAAAGTTTTACTCTATAACTCTCGTATTAAACTTTTTCAGAGGAAAGTTGCGGTCTAGATGGTCCGGTCCTTTTACCAGTTACACGGTATTCCCATATGGAAGTTGAAGTTGCGATGACACGAGGGCACATTCAAAGTGAACGGTCAACGTTTGAAGCCCTACTTTGAAGGTGGTTACAACAAGCAGAAGACCACCATTGAACTTCATCCTTGAGTAATAGCAACATCCGAGATAGTTTGGCTGAAAATTATAAAACAAGCGCTTCTTGGGAGGCAACCCAAGCATTTTAATTATGTTTTTATTTATTTTTAAGTTTACTTTTTGCCAAAAAAAAAAAGATTAACTTTTCTCTATTTTTATCCGGGTTAATTTTTAAGGGCACCTTTCAAAGAGTTTAATCATCAAGGTCATCTATGGACTTATCCTACAACCCAGGGAAGTTTTCTTCTTCCCTATTATATTTTCGCATTGAGGACACTGCTTCATTCAAGTTTGGGGGAAGACAAATTTTTGGATAATTTTTTTATCATGATTGCTCACAGTTTGTGAATTTTGCGATTCTTAGGAAAATTTAAATTTATTTAAACTTGCAATTGAGTGTGAGTTAATCTTAATTCGATTATGTTGATCCACTTCTGAGCACTAAAAGTCCTTACTTTTTGAATTATGTGTAAATCTAGAGAACATTCATGAAATATGTGATTTTCTTAAATTTCACCAAAATCTTAGAATTTGTTTGATTTTCTCTTGGCGAAATCCTAAGCTAAATCTAACGGGAGGAATGATGGAGTAAAAAAAAGAAAAAAAATTGCTTTTATGGTTCCTTATCTAACTTTCAATTGAGTGAGCCTTTTAGATACTCAATGGATTGGAAATTTTCATGTTATATTAGGAGGGACTTTGGGAAAAACTCCACCATAAAGCAATTCAAAAAAAAAAAAAAGAAGGAAAAAAAGAGAATGATGATATATGGTGGCAGAAAAATTATTTTGAAGGAGTGAAATTGGACAGTGATATTGGCTCTAATTAGATCCTAGAAATCAACGTGTTGATGGGTGATTTGAGCTTAAAATTCCCGTTATCTCACCTTTAGCCCAGCCTTACATTACAACCCGAGAAAAGTCCTATTGATTTTTGGTTGGATAATTAGCTTATATTAGTGGAGAGAGGAATGAAAAGCAAACCTATGAGATATTGTCATAATTATTGAGAATTTTTGAGAGGTTGCATGTTAATGTGAATTTATTTGGATTGCATATAATTCGAAAAAGATGAGGACTCTCACACACATATTTGGATCATATAGTGAGAATTGGTCTTAACTTATAAATCGATTTCAATGTTTGGATGAAATTTGTGTTTTTCTTTGAATTGTGAATTTGAGCAATTATGGAAAGATGTCATGGAGAAGGTTGTTAGGTTGAGTATGTGTTATGTCTTACTTTGCTCGAGGACTAGCAAAATGTTAAGTTTCGGGGTTTGATAACTCTATAAAAATAGAGTTATTTTACCTATTTTAGGCAACAATTAATGCATTATCTATGGGAAAATATTTGAATTTCTTTCTGATTATTTAAATTTTCATTGTTTATGCAAAATAATAAGATATGAGAAGATAAGGAAGAATGACCGGTTATCGGGAATTCAAATAAAAGCAGCGATGGAAGATGGATATCAAATCGGGAAATTATTGATTTTGTTTCCGATGTTATCTACAAGCATTAAGAGATAGATATTTTAGATTTCCTATAAAAAGAGAGAGCAGCTAGGGTTTTTTGAGTTAGATCGTTTTTCATTCTTCCTCGAGAGTTTTTTTCAAGTATTTTGAAGAGAAGATAAAAGTGGTGACAGAATTCTTGTCTTTGATTTAAGATGCTGGGTTTGATCTATATTTTTATTTTTATTTTTTCTTCTACTATGTTCTAATTTTCTTTTGTTAGGGCTACGATGTAGCCTAACCATGATGATATGAATTTCATGAATTTTATGTTTTACAATTGATTTTATTCATGTGAGTTATATATTATTGCGTTTAATGCTTTTGAGTGACTTGGCCACCACTTGAATGATCCGATGTGCATGTTTGAGACTCGAGAGGTGATAATATGCAATTGCTCATTATAATATATAACCATGAATTAAACGTGGATAGAAATATACCGCGTTATTTGTGTAGCTTTCGGTGATAAGGTGATCCAAAAGACTCATTGTAAACCGGGAATATTCATAGTTTTTAATACACTTATGTTTATTTTAATTCACATAGAGATATAGTGGATTAATAATTTGATTTGATCATTGGGTGGGATATTATGACTCAAATCTCTCAACCGCATCATTCCCGGAAAAGGTCTTAGATATAAAGACCAATTTTCTAAGTTTGTCAACATTCGGAGACTCTTTTTCCATTCGGATGAGTCTACTCGATCCAATCATGCAAAAGTTGTTAGAATCGTGTGCGTAATCCCATTCAGAATTTGCCCAAAAATGTCCCCATCCTTTGTGGACAAATCCAGAGTTCTTCGTTCGCCTTCCTTTCAAGAAAAATGAAGATATAAATCCGACCAAGGCGCGTCATACGGGAATGAATCCCGAGCATCTGCTTTTAGCCCAAAAAGAATGCTCGAATTATTGCAACAAGGCCTTATTGAAACCTCCAATTCTCAATGGGCTTGTGAAGCTTTTATGTCAATAAACGTGGCTTGAGCAAAACAGAGGGAAAATGCGACCGGTAATCAACTCTCGGCCCTCTCAATCTTTTTCTCCAAGATGACAAATTCCCTCTACCGTCTAGAGACTCTCTCTTTGCTGGCCGACCAAGGCCCATATCTACCCAAATTTGACCTCAAAGCCGGATTTTGGCAATCGGGCATCCACCCTAAAGATAGATCCAAAATAGCTTTCGTATCCCGAACCAAAGACTTCCAATGGAAAGTTCTTCCTTTTGGTCTAAAGGTAGCACCATCCTTTTCCAAAAGGCCATGTGTCGTATTTTCCAACCTATCTTGTCAATCGTGCAGCCATATACATTAATGACATTCGCCTACGGTCCGATGGCTTGAAATACACTCATCAACTCCTTGAGCAATTTGCAGAAATTGTGAAGAAACATGGTATCATGCTTTCTCAAAGAAAGATGAATATCGCCCTGCATGTAAATTGAATTTCTTGGTATGCACCTTAATAAGGGTACATACTACCGGGGGCCACATATTGCTCAAGAATTATTGAAGTTTCCTAAAGACAACTTTTACCACAAAACAAGTTCAGCAATTTCTTGGGATAATCAATTATCTCGTGGATTTTGTCCCAAATATTGCGAAGCTCCTAATTCCTTTGCAATCCATGTCGAAGAAGAACCCCCACCTTGGGAAATCTCAGATCGAGCGATTCTTTTTAAGGAGATTATGCAAAATCTCCCACCATTACAAATACCATCAACGGAAAAGAATTCTTCAAACCGACGCCTGATGAATACTGGGCAGCCATTCTGTTTGAAGAGATTGATGATAAGAAACATCTACGTGCTTACAAAAGTGGAAAATTCTCTGCTGAAATGCATTACCACTCCACTTTTAAAGAAATCTTGACAGTAAAAAATGGAATAAAAAAAAAATTTGAGTTTCATCTCATCGGCCATCACTTCCTGGTAGAATTAGACATGGCATCTTTCCCTCAGATGACCAAGTTTAAACAAAAACAGATTCCAAATTCTCAGCTGCTCAGATGGGCTGAATGGTTTTCGAAATACTCTTTTGAAACCAAACACATTCCTAGCAAAAAGAATGTACTTGCTGACTTTTTGTCAAGACCTAAAGTACCAGCAGAAATCAACATGTACATCAAAAGACCTGCCTTCCACATGCTCAATTATGGTGTAAAATACAAGATTGAGAAGATCAAAGACTTGTCAAGCTGGAAATATCCCCAGGAAATTGTTCAACACATCCAGAATGACAACCTTGCTGAAAATATGGAAAATCTTATGTGGCAATGTCACACACATCTGTTCAGATTCAATGGAGGTTCGATTCTCTATCCTTTTGGATTACATTTGAATTACCCTTTCATTCATCCTTTTATCTAGAAGGAAGATGATTTCCGACTAGCTCAAGACGGTTATGGTACTTAACCAATAAAGTACTTAATAGCTATTGAAATTCCAACTAGGAGATTCATTGCAAACCTCACTAGAATATTCTTACTCGGAAGAAATGTCGAAAGAGAAAGCGATAAAATCTTTTAGACTTTCTAAATTGGTTCTATTATCCTACATGTTAGAAACAAGACTTAGAAAGAGAACCGAGAACCATGACGCCAAACCCCGAAGTCCACACCATCCCGTTTTCCGACGTCCATGGCATTTTTTCACAAATAATGGCACCATTATCGATAATGCACGGGAAATAGGAACCACATCTTACAAACCCCATCTCGAACAAAACGGGAAGCCCGAATTTACAAATCCTATCCAAGAATGTTAAATTCTCGGAAACGAGTACGAGAACTCCAGAGAATCTTGTGTCGGGAAAACAAAACCATTCCCGAAGAGGTTTGAATAATGCACCCACTACGTGGGATTATTATGACCTAGCACCAGAAGCTAGGGAAGCACTCGAGCAATATAGACAAGCTGCATCGTCCCAAGAGCATGAAATGACAGGAACAGAAGATATTGTCCAATCCACCCAGGACCCCTATGCACGCTTTGGAGGCTCTCTGTCCCAGGATCCCTACGAATAAGGATCTTCGTCCTTATTCCAAAACATGGACATGTCCTTTTATGCACACGCCATCCAAGCGGCCTCAGCCAAGCATTCCTGCCGACACTCAAGAAGATGACAACACAAATTGGGCTGAAGAAGAGGCATCCCATTGGGCTCATGAAGAAGCATCCTCATCAAGAAGACTGAGTCAAATCCTTTCACCTGAAGACCTTGAAGCTCTTGAACAAAAATACGAGGCACATCTCTTAGAAGACAGCTCAGATGATTCAGTTTGCAGCTACAATGCCCGTGACGGACGAGACATTTGAAAGATCGATGTAGTACAATTTCACCGTAGCAAGCTCTCTTGTTCACTTTTCTTGTAGCACTAGGCTAGGGAAGGTACTGTTCACAGTACAGTCACTGTTCATAGTGTGCGAATAATTCCCTCTCGGAAATTTCCGATGCCTCTGTTTGTATCCGGACCTATTACCTAGGTCCTTGTTTGTGTCTTTGTGACATCTTATCGTCTATATAAGGCGAGGAGGGTGTAATGTGTTGGGCAGAGTCCCCTGAAGTAAAAGTGTGTGCTTTAAGAATCTCTGGTTGTGTAGACATGATGAGGAAGTAATCTTCAAAGACCTTTGGATTCACCTAACAAGCGCATGGAATGGATAACCTTAAAAAACGAACCCATGGCTCTGATACCAGTGAATGGACCTAGACTTAGAACCAGGGAGAGCCAAGAACAATTTTCTGCAGGTATGCCTTCCCACAGTGGGTGAACAACTCCCGTTCAAGCCCTTCAGGGATAGCCTTTTAGCAGAAAACCCATCAGCCCTTTAGTTCAGAGCCTAGAGACACCCAAAGATGCCAGGATGGAAGCGTTTCTAACCTATCCAAGCTGCATTTCTTGGAGGATCCTACCAGGCTGGAGAAGAAGAGAGATTTAGAAAGCCATGAGAGAGATTCTTAAAGCACACTTTTACTTGGGGACTCGCATTTCCAACACATTACACCCTCCTCGCCTTATAAGATTAGGAAATTCCGCTATCACATGTTTGATATCATTCTTGTATTCACAACAATCAAATTCATATCTAGTGGTTATGGTGAAATCGGATGCTCTAACATATTTATCTTATCGATTTACTGCATTTAGTCTACAAATTTCGTTTTTAATTTATTCTTAATTATATTTTGATTTGTTAGATAAATTTTAAAATTAGTCTATTTTAGTATTTAATTGGTTTATTAATCATCGATCTCCGTGGGACGATACTTTATCTCATCATTATATTACTTGTTCGATACGTGCACTTGCTTTTAGAATTTCACGAACAATTATGTCAACTAGAATATACTTTTGGAGAGAAACTATAAGTTCTTTGATGGACTTGAGTTAACTCAAGACTTTCGCTCACCTGAGTGCGTTCACAGTAGAGTTAGCATGAAAATAGGAGAGACTGAATGTGCTATTTTCGCAGCTGCAGAGATGCAGAGAGAAATGGAGACCATTACTGGAGAAGTGAGAAGAATTAAAGTCTTTTACTTCCACAGGCATGGCCGCGGGACTGGGGGCGGGGTTGAGCAGCCCCACCTATTCTGTGCCTATCATAGCAGCAGTAATGACCTTCTTTTGAAAGGTTCATCATCGCTTCCAATCCCTTTTTTGGGGTCGTCTGCTACCACTAGAAATTGTACTACGTATTTAGCTTACACGTACTTGCATTAACCTTCTTCCCTCTTTTTTCTCCTCAATATAGATTTTAAGAGGTGGCTTGCGATTTGAGAGGAAGCCACTTGACCTGGGCCTTCTCTTGGTCCCATAAAAGGTCAGTTTACACCTACTGCCCAGGCCGACTATTGGTTTTCATTGCGAAAAATTTGGGGGATGGCCCATCTGAAGAATCAAGACTGCTGACTATAATTGGTTTGGCTGAAAATGCAGGAGGTACAAGATGGGATATATTTGGCAAGACGTACTGGATGACGATCTTGTGATGCCTATATCTCGTAATGAATATGTCCTTCAAGGATGTGAAAAAGTTGCTCTTTCTTCATCTGTTACCCTACTCACTTTTATGTTCTTTCCAGTATCAGTTTGTCATTCCTGGATCGGTAATACCAAGTGACCTGTAGACATAATGAAAAAGTGCAATTTTTAGATCATGTTCAGTTTCTCCTTCCATTTCTCTCTCTAAACATTCTATTCCGATGTTTATTCTGTTATGTGCCCTAAACATATTTCTTAAAAGAGAGTCTTGTTTATGCAACGATGAAGCATCCGCTGGTAATAATGTATCCAGTTCCAGAGAAGAAATCAGAGACAAGTACCCCGATTCCTCGCAGACAGAATCACCCACATTACTACAACAATGCCCTCTCCCCAGCTCAGACACATCAACGTTGACCATCATCAAATCAGTGCATCTCGAGGATGATGAGAAGCATTCTGGTGTGAGTGAACCCGACAACCATAGTCACTGTAATATTTCTTTCAAATTTGGCTTGCTACGTAAGAAAAACACGGAGAAATGTGAGAGAATCACCGGAGGGATGGCTAGAACACCTGTTTCTTCCGTTTCAACCTTGTCATCTACTCAAACTCCATTAACAGAGAGCAAGACGCGTTATAAGGGAGCATCCCAAAAGTTCAGGAATCTAATTACATGTGGTGCCACAGATACAAACGATGCAGTCTTGGTGATGATTGATTAGGTTGAAAAGAATACTAGCTTAAGGCAGGATTTTAACATTGAAAGGTCATCTCAGATATGGAGGGCAGATGGATTAGGAGGGTCTCGCAGGACCTCAAATACTTATTGGGGTTCTGGGAAAGGGCAACAGGAACCACGTTGCCATCCATGGTAATGTCCACTTATCAACTTTCTCTGCCTGACTGTATGACATGCATTTATGCACGTCTTTGTTTGCATAAGTCCGTTTGTTCATATAAAAGAAGTCAGAAATAGCTGCTCTGCTGCAGGAAAAGCTATGATCCGGTCAATGGCTGGAACAGAAGCAAGAAGCAGAAGGATGCTTATAAGCCCATTTCAATGCCTAATTGCTCGTAAGTGACTCAGTTTATTTCATCATCCCTTGTTATATAATACCAGATAACCTTGGCTTTTTACCGAGATAGAGTCGGGTTCCTTTTTTGGTTCTAATTATTATGTTTCTTAAGGAGCAGAAACCCAAATTTACTTCTAAGATTAACGAGTGCTCATCCTTTGATTAGCATTTGGTCTTATGGCTGATTAAAGGGCAGCGTCAATTTTACTCTGCATCAAAACTCATAAAGAGAAACCTGGCAGAAGTCCAGCACAAGCACAAGTGCCATAACTTGGCACGGGGAGGACACTTAAGTGCCATAACTTCAAAACGGTACACTTAGGCTGCGCATGACAACGCTTCTGTTCCCGGGAAGAGTTTTTTTTTTCAGAAATAGTTCTTTTCTATTTCTGCTCCGGGGAACAATTTCTGAGTAAAGAACCCCGTTTGATAACGACACAAAATTTCTACTCCTGGAATAGAAAAAGAATAGAAATGCGTTTGGTAACATAACAATTTCTTTTTTGTATTTATTCATTTTTTATTTTTGCCAACGGATCGCGCTTTGCCGCCGCCGGTCGGCGACGGGCGACCAGCGACCGGCGGCGGTGACCGGCTGGCGCGGGCGGCGGCCGATGGGCGACCGGTGGCTAGCGGCCATGGCGGCCACCGGCGGCCGGGCGACGGCCGACGACCGTCGACCCGCGGCGACGGCCGGGCGACCGCGACGGCCGGCGCGCCGTGGCGGCGGTGGCGGCAGCCGGCATCCAGCGACGGCCGGCGACCGATGGCGGCGGCAGCGGTGACGGCCGGCGACCGGTGGTGGCGGCGGCGGCATCAGCGGCGTCCGGCGTCCGACGACCGGCGGCGGCCGGGCAACAGCGACCGGTGGCGGTAGCGGTTGTCATCCGGCGACGTCCGGTGTCCGACGACCGGGCGGCGGCCGGCGTCCAGCGTCCGACGGCCGGGCGGCGGCCAGCGTCGGCGTCCGACGACCGGCGGCCGGCGTCGGGCGCGCTGGGCAGCGGCCGGCGGCAGGCGGCTGGTGGCGGTGGCAAGGGACGGCGACCGGCAGCGCGGCGGCATCCGCGGTGGCTCGGGCGGTTGACGGTGGTCGCGGCAAAAAAATAAAATTAAAAAGAAAATCAGCTTACTTTTAGAAATTGTTCCGTGAACAGAAGCAACTTTTTTGCTTCTCAAACTATTCTCGGGAACAAAATGGGAACAAAAAATTGAGAAATTGTTCCCGGGAACAAATGTTTTACCAAACAAGTTTCTGTTATTTTTTTGTTCCGGGGAACAAAAGAACATAAATTGGGAGAAACAGAAGCGTTACCATGCGCTACCTTAAGTGCAACTTTTTTTCTAGTGGGACACTTAAGTGCCACCTCCGCGACCCTTGCCGGAAATCCTACGTGACAATATTTTATTATTATTTTTTGCCTACGTGGCTCGCCGGAGAGCTGAGTCGGCTTACCTCAAAACAGCATAAAAATTAAAAAAAATAAGAAAATTTTAAAAAATTAAGAAAAAAAAAGGGGGAGGTCGAACGGGCGGGCGGGGTTGAGCCCTCGCCACCGCCGCCTCCCCACCGTCACCGGGAAGGGCCGGCGACGAAGGGGAGGGTCGGCTTGGGTCGCGGCCCCGGCCGACCGACGGCGAGGGCCTTGAGCCCTCGCCGGGTGCGGCTAGGGCTGTGATCCTCGCCCCAAATGGGCGAGGGCTCGCAAGCCCTTGCCGCCGATCGCCGGCCTCGCCGGCCCGGCCGAGCCGACGACCCCGGCCGACCCTCCCACTTCGTCGCCGGCCCTTCCGGCGGCGGCGGCGAGGCGGCGAGGGCCGTGACCCCTCGCCGAATCCAGGCGAGGGTCGCGGCCGACGCCCGATCTAGGGCGAGGTCGCAGCCCTCGCCCAGATCCGGCGAGGGCTCGCAAGCCCTCCCGCCGCCGCCGGGAAGGGCCGGCGACGGAGTGGGAAGGGTCGGCCGAGGTCGCTGGGCCACGGCCCTAGGGGCGGCGAGGCCGGCGAGGGCCCGCGGCCCTCTCCGTCGGTCGGGGGCCGCGACCCCGGCCGACCCCCCCCCTCCGTTGCCGGCCCTTCACCGCAACGGCGGGAGGCGGCGGCGGCGAGGGCCGAGCCCTCAGCCGCCCGTTCGACCTCCCCACTTTTTTTTTTTAATTTTTCTTAATTTTTTAAAATTTTTAAAATTTTCTTAATTTTTAAAACTTTTAAATTTTTCTTAATTTTTTAATTTTTTTCTTATTTTTTTAATTTTTTGAATACTTTATAATTTAATTAATTTTTATATTATTATTTACACGTAGACACGAAACGGCGTCGTTTTGCGTTTTCTACGCCACATCAGCGTGCAAAACGACGCCGTTTTGGACTAAACTCGCCGGAAAATTGCCACGTTAGTCATTTGGCCGGATTTTCGCCGGAGTGGCACTTAAGTGTCCCATTTTATTCCGATTATGGCACTTAAGTGTACCATTTTAAAGTTATGGCACTTAAGTGTCCCTCCGTGCCAAGTTATGGTACTCCAGGTGTCTTCACTTCAGAGAAACCCTGCACTTCATTCTTTGAACAAGCTTCTCTCCTGTCACCTTTTTCTCCTATCCAGTTTGGACGAAGTGCCAAAGAGGGATTGCGGTTCTGCAAATCAACAGTTAGTCAGTGCATTGCATCCCTAAATGGAGCAAATAGGCGAGTTTTACATGCTGATTTTCTCCTACTTTGATTTTCGTGAAGAAGTTCAGAGCATCATTAATAAAAATCAATGTCAAATCAGGACGGTGGTCACTGAACAATTATTCAAATTTGTATTTCTAATTCTAGCTCCGATTCACTTTTAATTGAGTCATTCACTCGCCCGGACAGTTCGCCCTTATTCCAACTCATCAGACGCTCATTCATTGAGACACAACTGAGGACTCTCTTGCATTCATGCTACATACCCACACAGACTAAAAATGGTCACTCACACTTGTGCCCACAAAGGCTACACCTCAACCTATTCATAGGTCATGGAGCTCAACCTGATCATCTGACTTTCCCTTGGTGCAAATATCCAGCATTCTGGATGGCCGATAAAGCCAACAGATATTGAACTGGAGAACTTTGAATGGTGCACAAGAAATATTGAGATAAGGGCAACGGTGATCATTCAACCTCCGATACAAACATTGATGTCGGTGAAATGGAAGGGACTCGCGGAAGTTTGTACTCATCCAGCTTTTTTTTATAGTCAGATGTGCTAAGTCTTGGATGAGGAACTTAGAATCGAATACTTAATTCACGACTTGGCGAATGCAGGCAATGTGGAAAGCCATTTAAGCCTGAGAAAATGCACAAGCATATGAAATCATGCAGAGGAATGAGGGCTTTATCAAGAGAGAGCAACTGTTGAGGCGCCATGCGTTACGGAAACGCATCTCTCGGAATGAGGATCCATGCCCATGGTGCTGGCTACCTTGGCCTTCAAAAGGTCAATCTATTTTATGTTCAACTTGCATACAAGTCAACTTCATAGGTGGATAATTCGTGGAATAAAATACTCTAAATTAATCCCTTATGTATGTGAGTATCCGTTGGAAGTATACCCTAAAGCTACTATGTAATAGTTACACGTTAGGGATTTAAGTTGTACTATCATTATTATTATTTAATTAATTAATGGTAATGACGTACTCATTCATTTGTCCAATTATTTTATATTTATGAATGATTCCATAAGATCAGTTGTAACTAGACCTACTCTTGAGACGTTAATGATATATGTGACAGGTTCATAATTAGATTGAATCTTTAAATCATTCCCGGTCGATGGATTATTGAGTAGATATCAGTAATCCTGTTGAGATCGATGTGTTAATAATTTCACCATTAAGTATTGGATACTTAAGGGAATGATGAGTCACAAGTCATTGGGTATTGTGGTGCCCGAGTTAAGAACACAAGTGTTTGTATTAGACAAGTTCATTGAACGTGACGCATATGGAACGATTAGCGACATGGAAGCTTTTAGCGTGATCAATGTCTAATTATTCATGTTTTGGGCTTGTATAAATAATCCTTAGTTTTTACCAAAAAAAATAAAAATAAATAATCCTTAGACTCGAGGTATAGTATTAACTTGTGTGTCAAATAACTATGGTTCACAGGTGCACGTAATGTCGAGTCGTTGATCCGTCTTTATACCTGATGGTTATAGTTTGTTCATATACGAAGTTGCATGTGTGCGTAATATGAAATCTGTCTCCTTGTTACATGTAAGGTATAATAATAATGTCCCGCGATCTAATTATGACACTGTATTGAAATCTTCAGCCGGGGTTGTAACCGAGAATAAATTGTTTATGTCTCGAATAAAATGCATGTCAATTAGATTTGTACATATGATCGAATTGATGACTTGATAAATATTCTATGATCTTTATTTGATTGGAACATAGTAAGATAGAGGGATTGAATTACACTGTAACCAAAACTGATAGGTTCATTATGTTCTTAAAGCATTCATACTATATGGGTAGTCATCATGACTTGTAAGATCTAAAGATTAATCGAAACAATTAATTTTTTTGGGAGTACTAATGTGTTAGTACAAGTCTCACTATCAACTTAGTGATGAACCTAGGGATGTCACACACCATAAACAATTAGAATAACGTGGAACAAGAGAGAAATATTGTTGCAAATGTGTTTGCAATTACTGCAATCGAATTGAGTTGATTTGAACTTAAATTAAATGAGATTTAATTTAATTTGTATTATAGTTATGAGTCTATGTGCATATGATGCACACGTATGCTCAAAAGTGAAAATGCGTTTAATGTATTCCAAATGCACACATAAATATTATGTCATCTTTATAAATAGATTGATTAATTATTTTATTTAATTAATCACTGTGCGTTTCTTTTAATAAAAAAAGAAAAATAATAATAAATAAAGAGGGTGCATCGTGCATGAATGGTCAGCAATTGTTGATCTTGCTCATGCACGATGGTTGTGCATGAGCAACCGCTCATGTACGATGTGCATGAGCAAACCGCTCATGCACGACCGAGCAACCGCTCATGCACGATGGTCGTGCACGAGCGGTTATATATAGTTTTAATTTAAATTCTGTTTTTAGAGGACAGAAAAGGGGTTGCTGAAAATAGAGTAAAAGGTGCGTGTTAACCATATATGAGCTAAAAGGTTGGAAAAATTGCCATTCTTCTACTCCGGTTTGAAAAGTGGGTTTTCGAAAGAGGCATGTTACGTTAGAATTGCGGATGTACTTGACCAAATAGACTTTTGCAAAAACATGAAAGTGTCTACTGAAGGCAAAGCCTTTCAAATGCGTGTGAAAGGCGTTGTCTTGATTGAAACGGTAGATTGGTTAGCAAAGAATCAGATGAAGCTTAAAATTGGCGAAGATGACGTATTTCACATAGAACAACATATAAGGACGGTATGATAAATAAAGAAAGTTGCTGGTATATTGCAAGGAATCTACGTCAACCAGAACCTTTGAAAGATAAATTATACTTTGTGACTAATTAATGGAGGTTGCGATGAAAATCTTCTATTTCTTTTTCCAAAAAGATAGAAGCAATGCCAAGATATAGGTATTGTTGGCACTAAAAAAAAATGACCAGGTCCTATTAATTGACCTGATGCTGATACGGAGTTAAGTGTTAGTCAGTTTGATTATCGACAAGTGGTCATGGGATGAAAGCCTGTCGAAAACAGAAGTATTAACAATTAACATAACGTTGATATACAACTAGGCATTGAACAATAGGATTATCGATAGGATATTGAGGGCAAATGAGCTTGTTGATGATAATGAATATTGAGGACTAGATACTGTTATTAACATACCGATGATGATTGACACTTACTAGATTTAGTGAGGTGTTAAAGGCATAAACCCGAAAGCGATGAGGATGTCGATTGAGGAAGTTATCAACAATTTGTAGAGAAGATTGACATGTAATCATGGTGTTTGAAGTTGTGCCTAGTCATCAATACATAAAATGAATGCGCAATTTTGAAGTACAATTAAAGTACAATCATGGAGCTGAAAATCACGGATATGTGGTTATAACTTTTGATTTGAATATTAAACCGCTCAGGAGTGGTTACATTTTGCAATAGGCTTCCAATTTGAATATTTACCGCTTAGGAGTTACATTGTGTAATAGCTATATTTATAGCTTAGGAGGCATTGGAAAGTTGGATCATTCACATGATGTTGAGGGCAAACGAGCTTGCTGACGATTATGAATATTGATGACCAAATGCTATAATCAGCATACCGATGATGATTGGGTGACGATTGACACTTACTAAATTTAGTTAGGTTTTAAAGGCGGAAACCCAAAAGCAATAAAGATGTTGATTAAGGAAGATATCAATAGTTCGTAGAAAAGACTAAAGTACAATAATGGAGTTTGAAGATGTGCCTAGCCATCGATAGATAAGATGAACGTGCATATTTAAAGTATGATTATAGATGTGAAAATCATGGACATGCGGTTGTGACTTTTGAATTGAATATTAGGTCATGTTTGTTTAAAATTGTTTTTGTTCCCGGAACAAAAATTTCTGTTTTTTTTTTTTTTCGGGGAACAAAAAAGAACGGAAACTTGTTTGGTGAAACTTTGTTCTCGGGAACAAAAAATCTATATTTTGTTCGGGAACAGATTTGGAACAAAAATAAAAAAGTAAAAAAAAGTTGCTTCTTGTTTTCGAGAATAATTTTTCTCTCTTATCTTTTTTCTTTCCTTTCTTTTATTCTCCTCCTCCTCTTCTTCTTCTTCTTTTTCTTCCTTTTGGCCGGTTGTTGGCCTTGGCCATGGCCGGTGCCGACAACCAGCCAGACAAGGGTCGGCAACCTCGTTGGAGCGTCGCCGGCCCCAAAGACGCCGAGCCACGGTGAGGCTCGTCGGCCCGAGTCTCGACGTGGCTGGGCGAGGTCGGCCTTGCCGGTGGTCGGGTGAGCTCGGCCTCGGCAAATTTGGGTGAGGCCGACCGCGCCACCTAGGCGAGGTTGAGCCTCGCCGGTGGCTAAGCAAGCCTCGTGAGGCCAGGCGAGGCTTAACCTCACCCAGTGGCGCGAGGCTCTCCCGGCCACTAGCGAGGCTCTAGCGAGCTCGCCGAGAGGTCGCCTAGCCGGTCGCCGCCGCCGTCGTGTCCGGCAACCAACCACAAAGAGAAAGAAAGAAAAAAAGAAAAAGAAAAAAAGGAAAAATATAATAAAAATATTGAAAAATTAAAAGAAATAACAAAATTATACAAGTTTACCAAATGCATTTCTATTTCTAGAATAACAATTTTTTACAGTTACCAAGCGTGCTCTTATACTTAAAAATTATTCCTGGAACATAAAAAAAAAAAAAACACTATTTTTGTTAAAAATTATTCTTCGTAACATAAATGTTACCAAACGTGACTTTAATCGCTTGGAATTTAGGATTTAGGGTTAAGGGATTTTGGATTTTGAGGTTTAGGGTTTAGCTTTGGGGTTTAAAGTTTGAGGTTTGGGGTTAAGGGGTTAGAGTATGGGGTTTGGGGTTTGTGCCAAGACTTTGGAGACAATTCGATCGGATCAATTAAATATCGTGAGAAGCCCGGAATCTCTATTCTTTTTCTTTGGTAAGTATCTCTATTCTTTTTTATACGTTCCTAAGTTAATATTTACGAGAATAACCACTATAGGCATTAATTTCCAATGCGTCATAATCATTTCAACAAAATAAAAAGTTCCAATTAGACAGCTTTAAAGTAAAGAAAGAGAAAGACAAATCTCTGAATACAATAACAACAATATAAATAATAGAGAATAAATGATTTTAGTTAAAATGATATTTAGATATTGTGTGCGTGGGACTCCCACATAAAAAGCTGAAGGGTTCGAATTTGTGTAGAGGACGCCGCCATCCTGTAGGTGCGGGACATATGGAGAAAGGTCGCATCTCCTCCGTTGGACAAATAAAGAAGAGACAAAAATCAATTGGATACTCCAAATTAAATAATAGTGATAAAAACAACAAAATCAGCAGAGAAAAGAGAGAGCGTGTTTGGTAACATTTCTATTTAAAAATTGTTGTCAACTAACAGAAATTAAAAAAAGTATTTTTGTTTCGAGGAATAATTTTTTGAATAAAAACGCGTTTAGTAAAAACTTGTTCTGAGAATAAAAAATGAACAGAAACACGTTTGTTAAATTTGTGTTTTTTTGTTTCTTTTAATTTTTTAATATTTTATTTTATTTTTCTTTCTTTTTTCTTTTTTTCTTCTTTTGGCCTGGTCGTCGGTCTCACCCATGGTCGGCAACCGGCTGACGAGGGTCGGTGGCCTTGCCCAACCACGACGAGGCTTGCCGACCCCGGTGAGGTCGAGCCTCGTTGTGGTTGGGCGAGGCTCGGCCTCGCAAGACCTTGCTAGACCTGAACCGGCGAGCCTCACTAGTGACTGGGTGAGCTCGGGCTTGCGGGATCTGGGTGAGGCCGAGCTGCCTAGCCAAGGCGAGGCTGAGCCTCGTTAGGGGCTGGCGACGTTCGGCCTTGCCAGGTGCCGACAACGCTTCGGCGAGGTCGTCGGCCCTTGACGGCCGGTCGCGGGCCATGGCCGAGGTCTCCGATCGGCCAAAGAAAAAAGAAAAAGAAAAGAAGAAAAAAAGAGAAGATATGGAAAAATTGTTCTTAAAAATTGTTTTAAATGTGTTTCTAGGAATAAAAAAATAGATTTGGAACAAAAACGCAAACAAACGCGTTTCTGTTCTTTTTTTATTTCCTAAAACAAAAAAAATAGAAATTTTGTACATAAACAGAAATAAAGAATGTTAACAAATAGGGCCTAAATGACTTTGGATAAAAATTCATGACCGGAAGCTGTACGGACGCGCTCCCCCACCCCTACGCCGCTTCTTCATCTCCTCCTCCCTTCTCGTTTTTGTCTTTGTCGCATCCTCATCCTCTCCCCGTCCTTCGCGTCCCAAGAGAAACCTTCGGCTTCCCCTCTATCTCTCTGTACGGACACCATTTTCCCCCTTCTTCTTTGCATCCTTCCGTTTGAGGTCCGAGGAGAAACCCCGAAGCGAGTCCACGGAAGCCCTTAACGACGCCATCACTCTCGTGACTCTCTCTCACTCTCTCTCTTGCTGGTAGACTCGAAGCTATTGTTCGCTTATCACACTCGCTTGAGTAGAAAACGAAAAAGTTAAGAACTTTTTCGATGGCAAAGGAACCTTTCATTTGTGCATGTCCATACTAAATACTCTCAATACGACCTTCGATTTGCCACGGCTTGTCCATTGACCTATACCTTTGATTATTCTTGATTCATAAGAAGGAATTTGTGGCTGCAAATTTAAGAAGTGTATTTTCTACCATAAAGTGCTACTTTTTTTTTTAACTGATTACTTCAATTGGCAATAATTTGTTACTCTTATCACCATTTTTCTTAATCTTTTTTTTTTTGGTAAATACCATTTTTCTTAATCTTTTGATACCTACTATTATGAATTTTGTTATACTTAATGGACAAGATATGAGGTTGTTCGTATTTACCTTTATCTAGTCACTAATGCTTCACATCCCTGTTTATTGATGTGGGTTATCATCATTATGCGTGAAATTATCATTTGGATGAAATCTAGTGATCCCATTGATCCCAATGCTCCACAAGATTTTCATAGAAAACTTTTCATCCAATGAAGCTACTTTAGCTAGTGTTGACACTCAATTTTTTTGACATTTTAAACATTTATTTTACAAGAAAAATATAAAAAAATAAAGAGCCAAAAAAAAATGAATGAATGAAAAAGAATGAAAACATTAAAGAAAATGTAAATAAAACAAGAAAAAAAAGAGAAACAAAAAGAAAACAAAAAGAAAAAAATGCTGAAAATATATATATAAATGCTCGCTCATTTTTTTGGCGCGGGGGGCTGGCTTATTTTTTGGCACGCGAATTCTCTCTCAGGGGACGCTCTCGATGGGTGACGATCTCTCTCTGTAACTGCTCGATGGAGCTTCCATGGCAGATCTTGAAACCCTAGCCTGTCTACCGAAGGGAGCTTCCGCCTCCGTCTCCAGCGGTTCTCCGTCGAGCTCCCGGCTTCGCTCTGTTCGATTCTTGAAATCTCCAGCACGCGGCAAATCCCCTCGCCGAACAGAGCTTCCTTTCCTTCATCACTCTCTCTCGGATTCTCTCTTTCCCGCTCTCCCGTGGACTCTCTCTCTCTAGAACTGTTTTCTCCCGCTCTCTGGCATTCTCTCTTGAAGACTCTCTCTCGATGGAGCGTTCTCTCTCTCTCGGAATTCTCGTCGAAGGCTAGGGTTTTCCTCCGTCGGTGCGCGATCGGGGGTGTTTCCTCTATTCGGCGAAGAGCTTGCTAGGGGATCCGGTTTCCGAATCCGATCGGCGTCGGTAGCAGTGACGGCAGCGGCGGCGGAGCCTGATTCGACCTCTTCTGTTCGTCATCAACCGCCTGCTCGTCTCGGCTCTGACTCCGTGCTCCGAGCTCCGAGATCGCGAATCGCCTCCCGTTCCTCGTCTCTCTTCGTCCGGTGCGCTGACGTAAAGTCTCTTCCGCTGCTGCTGAATCGATCTCCATGGAGGCGTTGGTTCGATAGAGAACCGGAAGGAGAAGACGGAGTATCTGCCGGTTGAAGAGCTTGGGGTGTGAGGCTCGGTTTCCTCTGTTCGTCATCTACCGCTGGGGTTTTCTCTCGGCTTTGTCTCTGGCTTGATCAGGTTCTCTCTCTCGATCGCTCTGTCTCGCGCTAGTTTTGTTGCTCTCTCTCTTGGACCGCTCTCTCTGGCTCGATCACGATCTGTATCTGGAAAACCGCTAGGTTCTGTATCTGGTGTTGAAGTAGATCAGGATTTTTGTTGTAGAGCAGAACTAGTTGTGATTGGATTTCATGGTCAAAATATAAGAGTGATGTTGCTACGAATGCTAGTCATGTGAGGGCAAAAACTGAGGGTTTGAATAAACAAGTAGGGGTCATTAATTCAAAGGTGGAGATTGAGAACTTTAGAGTGAAAGCAGCGTCTTATTGAAGATACGCTATTAATTCGAGCCTGCTTGGATTATGATGTGTTCGTGTGATTTTAAGTTGCTAATTCTCCCTTTGTGTTTTGGTCACTAAGCTGAGATGCCTGCCATATGTTTGTGAAAATGCCTGAATGAATATCTGCATAGTGTCTTCATCAGTCTATATGCAAAATGTTCATGACTTACTTAAATCATGATGCCCATATTGATTTCATCTTGCTTACTGTTGATCCAATCAATCTGAATAATTTCACCATTATGGCATGCTTAAAACCTGTGCTCATTGGCCTCGCCGACTTTAAGTGATATTCGTTTCCACTTCGAATCAGATTGAGTTTTAGAAAGTAATAAATCTCTGTTCTGGTCTTGTTTTACTCAAATTTGGGAAGTTTTCTCGATCAAGTAGAGATCTATTGATAGATGAAACTGATGGCTGAAGTTGGCGGATATAAGCAGAAATTTGTAGAAATAGAAACATGGTTTGTTACTTTTGTCGACCCTTTTAAGTTGGCTGTGATTCATTGTTAAAACTACTCTTTGTGCATTGTTTGGATGGTTTTATAAACCATTAGTTATGCATTATGATTCTAATTCATTTGTGGTTGATTTGTATGTCTTCATGATGATCATTTTTCGACTATCAATTTGACGTCAATTGGACTCAACTTCTCTTAAGAAGTAGGCTCGTTTTAATCTGTCCTATGATGCTGATCTCGCATGATTTCCGATGAGTTGATGACTTTTGATGATGAACATTGAAGTTGATTGAACTTGATTTGCCTTAGTCTGCAATTTCGTATATCTGATATGTCACTCTCTGTTTTGGCTGAAATGAGGTGCTAGATGAGGTTTGTTGATCTTGAGCTTAGGACTTAATGTCTTCTAGAGATTTGTAATAGGCTTCTCAAGCTTTCCATTGACATATTATATGTGCGATTTGGTCATCATTTGCCCTGCCTTTCCTTTTCTTTAAATCGAGCTTTGAAATCTGGAATTTGTCTTGAACTGCAATGCTGTCTTTTCTGTGGCTATTTGCTGTTAGTCTTGAAACGAAATAGTAGATGTGTCCAGTTACTTTCAATATGTTGTAGAATGCCTATGTTACATATTGCCCTGTTCTATTATAGACTGACTAGTTCATGTTCTAGTATTTTTAGAAATTCATGTGTTGATATGATGATAGTGTCTCTATGAGATTTATTTGGGATATCACCTAGAATTTGATCTAGAGACTTTGTGACTTTAGTCACTCTTTTTGAATACAAAAGATGTCTTGCTTTTGATTGTTTTGATACGTGATGTTTGTTTCTCTCATTTGTATGTACCTAGTTATTAGTTTCTTGGACTAGATTTAGAATAAGTTCCTGAACATGGATAAAGCATGAAGAGGGTGGAGGTCGATGTCCATTCCGACCGTTGTCATCTACTATTTGTTTTCCTGACATATGTCTCGGGTTCCATGCATTGTATAAAACCCGACGAGTTGCGGGTTCCTTTCTTTCCCAATTGTTTCTCTTTTATATTTTTTAGAATTACATGATTAGGTTAATTGCTTTTTTTGATTGTTTACTTCATGTCTTGCAATTTCATTTTCAATGTTTGTTTTCCTTTCATTTCTTAGGAATAGAATAGAATGAAAGTAATCCACCACGCATGATCATTTAGTATAGAATTGACGATCCTAAAAATATAAAAAGAAATGCATGGACATGTTAGGAAAAAATACAACATACTGTTTAGGTATCGAAAGGGCGCTAATAGCAATATTAACGTAACCCAAGTCCCCGAACCTAGATATTTGGTTACGTAGGAATCGAGGGAACACTTCCGACCCTCGATTGGGTTTCTAGCCGACCCCCAAAATGAGGCTAGTGGCAACTCCTGTATATTCTTAGGTTGTTAAACAACTAAATTGCATAAATAAACCCACTGTCACGCGGGTACGAGCTTGGGAGAGCTTGCGATTTCGTGATCAAGTACCCCTAAACCGGACCTTTTCCCTCCTTGGACTTTTCAAGGGGTGGCGAGATCGGGTCGCGACAGCTAGTACAATAGAACAGGTTTCTCCTGCTAGTATCTTGTCTAATCAAGCCTTAGCATTTCTGATGAAATACTATTGAGATCCTTTTATGTTCTATTTTTGGCTATTTAGAAATGCATCTACCATTATCGAATATTTTCAAGCAGAATTGTCACTTTTCCTGTAACAAAGGAAGAAAATCATTCTAATCTTTTTTGATTCGCTTTGGTAATATTATCTAGGTCAGCATTGGTCAAGCTATTTATACCGTTGGCAGTTTGTTTAACCATTCTTGTAGTCCAAACATTCATGCATATTTTTTTGCTCGCAGTCTCTTCATCCGAACAATAGAACTGATGGAAGCAAGATGTTCCCTGGAGTTGTCTTATGGTTTACAGGTACTATGATCCTTGATCGCCGGGTTCTTTCTTTCAATTAATCAATCATGCTGATAGTCACTAAACGTCAGTGCAGAAATCTGTGGGGGAGAACTTTGATAATAATAATAATGCATGTAAGTTGTTCATAATTGTCCAGTTTATTAATTATATATTGATGATACCCTGATTGTAGGTCGAGCAATGGAATTGTCAAGACCCCTTAAATTTCTGGAAGAGAAGTATTATTTTCGATGTCGATGCAGAAGCTGTTCAGTTGTGAATCTCTCTGATCTTGTTCTGTGTGCTTTTCACTGTGTTCATGCTCACTGCTGTGGCATAGTTTTGGTTACATTTGACATAAAATCTGAAACTGAAAAACTTAAGCAGTCAATGCATGTTGAACACATATATAGCTTGGAGCCTTATGTACAAGTATCATAAGTAATTCTCAGCTAGGGCACATGTTAATTTTTATAGGCCTTTCTGTTTGAAATAGTAGCATCAAAAAACTACTCTGAGGAATCTTTTTCTTGTGCCTGTGGTGGCTACATAAAATTTTCATAGGTGGAGAAGCTTGGTGATCTCTATGCTGGCGAAATGGATCACAACACCCGGGAGAAAAGTTATAGCTAACTTCGTGCAAGTGTAGGATATTGCTTGAAATGTGGATCTCGTTGTCACCTGGAATCTTCTTGCCTGATGGTGAGCAAAGCCTTCGATAATATTAAAAGGTAATTTCAGGTATTTCCATGAAGGTTTTGCCTTGGTATTTTGGATAAGTACTTAGTGTGGAGTGGTTACTGCAGATAGGAGGTTGTCTCCTGATAAACTCGTGTAAATCTGAGCTGTAGATGTTTTGCGTAGTTGGGTGCATATAAAAGAGCATTAAAAGTGAAATTGCAAATTTAATTTTTAGTATTACACTAAAACTCTTTTCTAACTAGTGCTAGAATTTGTGAATCATGTCCTCCTTGCATGCATCACCTATTATTTCATTTGTAAGAGCTTTCACTTCTTGACAGGTTGCGGGATGGAATAGGTAGAAAAGAACTGTCAAGTTCTGTACTTTCTAATGCTTTAGAAGCTCTTGATCAGCTGAGAAAAATGTTGCATGCATGTAACAAAAGCTATGCAGAAGTAAGTTCCTCCACTTCACCATTTTCTTATTGTGTTTTTCTTGAGCGATTGTATAATCGTATGTAGAGAGGACAGCATAGGACAAGCATTTTGCTTCATTGGAGAGCTGCAGTGCGTGATGGAACATTGCAAATCATCAATTCAGGTATATATATGTGGTTGTGGGCGGTTAGAATCTTTTTAAGCCTTCAACAATCATACACTTTTAATTTTTTTGGTCATAACAATCGTATTCTTGTTTAAGTTTGTGTAAATAGCCTTAACTTGAGACTTGATACTCGAATTTGACGAGAGGTAGAATAAGAAGCTTGATGATCTTAAACAAATGTGTTGGTTTTATTCGTTTTTGTTTTTTTGTTTTCATCTAATTGTGAACCATATGCACTTGGATATCGGACTTTTAAGGTCCTACCGAAAAGACAGGTAACATTATGACAGCAGAAATTACTACGAATGCCCTGATTTCTAAGATCTACATTGATTTTCTGTCGGTGCTTAATTGGCTCATCACCTGCAGTTTGTTTCACCTGCTTGCTCATGCTTGATACTGAAGACACTAGTTAAATGTGAAGGGTAGATGATGCAAACAAAATCCATTCTTTACCATTAGTAGATTTTCCTATTCATACAAGAGGACGATTTAGGCTGAGATATTTATGAGTTCACTTTATACAATGTCAACATTTGCATAAATTCGTCATATCCATGTTTGCACTAGTCTTGACAATTAGCAGACTATTCTTTTCGTGAGGTAATAGTCAAGTTTGAGAGATTATGACTAGACTTGCCATGATGTTAGACTGTTCTGTTACACTTCAAATTCTGTAGTTGGTTTTTTAATCTTCCTAGTTGTCTCTTTTCCATCTTTCCTTATGATGTTTGTTTTTGTGGCCTAGTAAAATTGATGACAAAAGGTGGTTGTGACATAGCCCTTTTTGCAACTAAGATAAAACTAAGTAAGGATGCTGTGTGGCAAAAGGAAATTTTTGGCACCATTCACATTTCCCTGTCATTCATGAGAATCCAAAACTTGCATAATATATGGCCTTATCTTAAATTTGTGGAATTTTGTGAGATCGATCAATTTCTATAGAGTTGATCTTATCAATCAAAGCTGATCAAGATGTGAGAGGTTTTCTGTAAAATTGCTAGTGTCTATTGTAGATAAAGCAAGTTACGTGGATTTAGGCATTTTGTGTTGATTAGGCTTTATATCAACTGCCGAATAGTTTTTTTGGCATTTGAATTTTGAAATGAAGAGGGAAATATTAGTTTCTGCTAAATTGTTAAACAATGAAGCTTAAGAATTGTTTCTATGTGATCAAGGTCTTGTATAGCATCCAATTGGGTGAAAATGTATTATAGAAAATGTGCATCATAATATACATCCTAGCAAGTTACTGGTTCTCATTTTCAACTTTTTCTAAATTGAAGTTGGCATGGCACCTTATGCATGGGCTACAAGTGCTTGGACAATACACTTGGAAAGTGCAGTTTGATTTGTTTGTATGCAAATGTATGGATATGCCTATGTCATGGATATGTGACCACAAGGGTGTGACATTTAATATTCATCGAAGTATGGAGACATGTACAAACTTCTTTGAATAATCTCAAAAGTTGAAAGGCATACGACACTGCTAAGGGAAAAATGGTAATTGTCATCAACACTACTGAGATTACTATCTATCCTCCTACATAAATGTTTTTTTCAGTCTCAACAAACATAAAATTATAAGAAACTACATGATTATAATGTGATGTTGAGTTATTTCAGGATGATTGATATGTCTACTAAATGCAGTTTGCTTTTGATATGGAGACAGTGCAAGCCTCTAAAAATTTCGTAAAGATCTTCATATATATAGAATCTGGAAAAGCTTTATAGTACTGATCATGTTGTCATTGGGGCTTGGGGCTTGGGCTTGAGTTTCGGGGTTCAGGGTCTAGGGTGTAGGGTGTTGGGTCTAGGGTCTAGGGTGTTGGGTGTTGGGTTTTTGGGCTTAGGGTTTAGGGTTTAGGGCTTTAGGGGTTAGGGGTTTTGGGTTTTGGGGTGTTGGGTGTTGGGTTTGGGGTTTAGGGGTTTAGGGTTTTAGGGTTTGGGGTTCCGGGGTTACGAGGTTCCGGGTTCGGGGTTTGAGGGTTTTGGGGTTGGGTTTAGGGCTCGGGGTTGGGGTTTAGGGTTGGGGTTTTGGGGTTTTGGGGTTGGATTTGAGGGTTGGGGGTTTGGGGTTTAGGGTTGGGTTTGGGGTTGGGGGTTGGGGTTTTGGGTTCGGGGTTTAGGGTTTTAGGGTTCAGGGTTCAGGGTTTAGCATCTCTCTCGATCCAACGAAGAGAAGGCAAGTGATGATTTGCATTTTCGGATTTCTAGGATTCTTGGAGCCGCAATTGAAGGGCACGGAGTTTATTTATTTCTTTTTTTGGTCGGTAAGGAAGCGCAAAGTCGATGAAGTAAGAATTTGAGGAGTAGTGGTTGAGAAAAAGCTGCCCGAATTCTACAGTGTTCGACTCGTTGAGTTTCTTTTTCTTAGGATGTTTGTTCATCATTCGGAATATCCAAACATGGGACAAAAACGATTTAGTTTATGAACTGTGAGGAAGTATATGTTGAGACTATCATGTGGCATTGATTTCAACCTCATCTCTATTTAAGACTTTATTTCAAAAACCTCCGGCGGAGTTTTGTGACAGCTATTCGATCATTTATGTCCCATTCGCAACTAGAAGAAAATCTCACTAAAATAGACAACTTTTATAATTTCTTTATACCGGATTATGATATTTGGTAAGAAAGAAATTCTCATGCACAGCTAAATTTTCCTTTCATCCAATTAGATGATAGGTCAAGCATATTATTATTTAATGGAAATGATATTTTTTCTTTTTTTTTGTATCTTTCTTCGAGTATATAAAGGCTGTTCATCTCAAGCTCTCAAAAATCGTTGAGAGATAGGTAGGGAGTTCTGATCAAAAATAAAAGACAGAGAGGAAGGGGGAGAGAGGCTATGGAGGTAACATTGTCCAAAGGAATGGGATCGACAATGTTCGTAGCGGCTCTACTATTGTGGTCGGCCATCATTGCTAAAGTAGATGAAACTGCAAAATGCATAGTACTGTGTACATTATTTTGTGCCTTCGACAACGTTCCATTTGGATGCAGTCAAGAGTGCCTGAAGGATTGCCTTGGACTGCCCTCTTCGTCTGTGGTATCAGAGCTTTGTAATGTTGGATGTTTCTTGTCCAAGGAAATGAAATAATTTAATGCGCAGCCATCCTTTCATAATTACAATGCAAGTAGACAAGAAACATTTGACATTACAGAGCCCTGATGCCACGGATGAAGAGGGCAGTCCAAAGCTTGACTGCATCCAAATGGAACGGGGTTGAAGGCACAAAATAATGTACATAGTGCTATGCAGTTTCGTCTACTTTAGCAATGATGGTCGACCACAATAGTAGAGCAGTTACGAACATTGTCGATCTCATTCCTTTGGATGATGTTACCTCCATAGCCTCTCTCCCCCTTCCTCTCATCTTTTATTTTTGGTCAGCACTCCCTATCTCAACGATTTTTGAGAGATGAACCGCCTTCATAGAGAAAGATACAAAAAGAGGAAAATTGTCCTTTCCATTAAATAATAATATGCTCGACCTATCATCTAATCGGATGAAAGGGAAAGTTAGCTGTGCATGAGAATTTCTTTTTCTTATCAAATATCAGAGTCCGGTATTAAAAAATTATAAAAGTTGCCTATTTTTGTGAGATTTTCTTCTAAAATGAGGGTACTTGTCAAATTTGATCTCACCGATAAATTTCTTTTTAAAGGGCTCTAAATTTCTAAACTAAATTCAATTTGATTTTTGATAACTTATTTAATCTTAGTCCACCGCAAAGCTCATTGGAGACCCCAGCAAGTGGAAAAAGTTTGTTTTTTTGTCCTTCACACATCATCTTATCCATTGGACACTATATTACATGTATCAATGATTAAAATTGAATTGACTTTACAAAGCTAGGACTTTAACTATGGAGGGCTAGAAAAAAATGTTGCACCTATTCCCTAGAGATGGCGTATGCCATTTTTTGTATTTACATTGTGAAAGTCTTATATTGATTAAATTTTCCTTAGGTGGTTACTATTCTTGTCCTAATCAAGTGTGATTTCGTCTCTTCAACTATGGTAATAAGCCACATAAGTAGAGGGCTAGAGCTAGTTGCGAATGGGACACAAATGATTGAATAGTTGTCACAAAAATTTCATCCTTTGATATGTGAAAACTCCAGTCTTGAATGGAGATTAGGTTGAAATCAATGCCAAGTGATAGTCTCATAGTTCATAAACTAAATTGTTTTTGTCTCATGTTTGGATATCCTAAATGATGAACAAACAACTAAGAAGAAGGAACTCAACGAGTCAAACACCATAGGATTCGGGCAGCTTTTTCTCAATCACTACTCCTCAAATTAATAAACTTCATCAACTTTGTGCTTCCTTACCGATCAAACAAATAAATAAATAAACTTCGTGTCCTTCAATTGTGGCTCCAAGAATCCTAAAAATCTGAAAATGCGAATCATCACCTGTCTTCTCTTCGTTGGATCAAGAGAGATGTTATACTTGTTTTTTCAGTCGGAACGAAAATTTTCATTTCACGTGAAAATAAATAACTTGAAAACAAAACCAATCTTAAAGAGTTCTAGTCCAATGTGCTAAAATGATAAAAGAGGGCTGATTAGAAGAAGAATGATTTAGGCACAATGTTGCTTTGTATTTTCTGTATATTTCAAGTGAATATCTTCTGTGCACTTATTGCTATACAACACAATGAATATATAATCTTTAGAGAATGATCTGTCTTGAGGAGCAATTGGTGGAGGAATTGTAAGTGTATTCTTAGAAGGAAATGATTTGACTTGATGACCAAATCGTGGAGGAATTGCAGCAATTCCATGATCAACACCGTAGGGATTTCTTTCCTTTGACACCCCCCGCAAGCTGATGGGGCAGCAATCACAGTAAGCTTGGCCTGAAGGAGGCGGAATCGGGATCTTGAAAGGGCTTTGGTGAATATGTCCATTGGTTTGTCCGTCGAAGAGATATACTGAACATGTAATTGGTGCTGATAAATCCACTCGCGAACAAAATGATAGTCAATCTTCACATGTTTCGTTTGAGCATGAAAAAAAATATTGCCATTGAGGTAGATAGCTAAAATATTATCATACCATAGTACTGGGGACCCCTATGGGGTGATCCTTATATCAAAAAGCTTGAATCCATATGATCTCAGTGGTGGTGTCAGCAAGACAATTGAATTCTGTCTTGTTACTTGCATGGGCAACCGTTCTCTGCTTGTGAGAACTCTAGGAGATTAAATTAGAACCAAGAAAAATAGTATAACCACTCACAGACTGTCTAGTATCATGGCCACTAGCCTAGCCTGCATCGGAAAAAGCATGAAGAGAATCCTGAGATCCTTTGGTGAAGAGAATGTTGTGACTAAGAGTTCTAGAGACAAAGTGTAAAATACGTTTGACATATTGCCAATGGGCTTCTATAGGAGCATGCATGAACTAACAAGCAGTATTCACAGCATAAGCAAGGTTTGGTCTAGTAATGGTGAGATATTGTAATGCGCCCACTATGCTACGCAACAGTGTGGGATTATGAAATGAGGCACCTTGATGAAGAGAAAGAGGATCCGAATTGGGGCGGCATGGTGTAGCTACAGCTCGTGCTTTGTCCATGTTGGCCTTCTTAGCAATTTCAGCAGCATATTTCCCTAGATGTAAAAGAAGGCCAGAGGCAGTGTGTTGTAATTCGATCCTTAAAAATTAGTGGAGATCACCAATATCTTTGATAGCGAACTCCTATTGTAGAGATGCACCGGACAGTTGCAGTAGAAAAGACTTCCGTTTTAGCTGTTGTGTTCTTTATTGGCAATTAAATGAGGAAGCGTTTCATCGAGGAATCAATATATTTGTAACTCCAACCGTCTCAGTATAAGAGGTTGGAAGTTGATGAAGGTGGATGACTACCTTTTATTAATATGTTCTGTGAGTGGTGAGATGCTCAACATCATTTGGTAGGTCGTTTAATGTTGTTCATTTCTGGAGTTTACTATGACTGTTTTGCCTTTCTAGGTTGAGCTACTCACTGAAATTGAGTTCTGCAGTAAGGAGTCCTGGCTTGCATCTGTTCTCATGTCCTTCCTTTTTTTCCAAAGCAAAGGATCTTTGGTGTGACTGCTTGGGATTGACTTTTCTTGCACGAACTGATTTCATTGTAGTGGTGCAGGTGAGGTCATATATCCCCCATCACTTCAAGGTTCATCAATGACGGGTATGGTTCACGACGAGGGATCATCACCCGTAACTTCATCCCCACTTCAAATGTTTTTGTTGATGTCACTTTCTCCTGGCATAGGATCGCCATACCCATTGCTCAGGGAAGTTAGTCCTGAAGACCGGGGTTTGTGGTTGATCCGTTATCTTATTGGCTGTTTTAACCATGTCGCTGCTGGTAGTGTAGATAATGCTAATATTTGCCTTGAGCAAATCTCCCATCATGCTTCTCCAGATGGCGATACTATGCAGCGAATCGCTGCTTACTTCACTGAAGCACTTGCTGACCAGATACTCAAAGGTTGGCCAGGCCTTCATAAAGCCCTTAATTCCACAAAAATATCCCTAGTGTCTGAGGAAATCCTTGTCAAATGATGTTTTTTTGAGCTTTGCCCCTTCTTGAAGCTCGCATATGTAATCACTAATCAGGCCATACTAGAAGCGATGGATGGGGAGAAGATGGTTCACATTATCGACCTCAACTCATTTGAGCCTGCCCAGTGGGTCAATCTTCTTCAGTCACTAAGCGCTAGGCCAGAAGGCCCACCTCACTTGAGGATTATAGGTATCCATGAACAGAAAGAGGTTTTAGATCAAATGGTTCTTCGATTGAATGAAGAAGCTGAAAAATTGGATATCCCGTTTCGGTTCAATCCTGTTGTCTGCAAACTGGAAAATCTTGATCTAGAAAGTTTACGCGTCAAGACTGGTGAAGCACTTGCAATTAGGTCTGTTCTCCAGCTGCATACCATCTTGGCAGCTGATGATGAGACGCAGCGGAGAACCTCGCCTTCTGCATCCAACAGTTCATATTCTAGTCATCGACAGAGAGCTTTGCATATGAAGCAACGCACTCTAGGAGAGTGGCTTGAGAAAGATGTGGTCAATCTATATTGCGCTAGTCCAGACTCAGCCTTGGTATCTTCACCAAAGATGGGGGGCTTTTTAACTTCTCTTTGGGGATTGTCACCTAAGCTAATGGTGATTACCGAGCATGAGTCAAACCATAATGGCACCTTAATGGAGAGATATGTGGAAGCATTGTATTTCTATGGTTCCCTGTTTGATTGTCTGGAGTCTACTGTTCCAAGAGCATCGGTAGAGCGACAAAAGGTTGAGAAGATGCTTTTCGGAGAGGAAATTAAAAATATCATTGCTTGCGAGGGCATTCAGAGGAAGGAGAGACATGAGAAGCTTGAAAAGTTGATTTTGAGGCTTGAGTTAGCTGGGTTTGGAAAGGTGTCCTTAAGTTACAATGGTTTGTTGCAGGCAGGGATGTTACTGCAGAACTATGGTTATGATGGGTACACCCTAAAAGAAGAGAATGGGTGCCTCCTCTTATGTTTTTAGTTTCAGCCTGGAGATTTAGGAGGTAGAAAATAGTATTGTGTATCATGTGGGAGTTGTGTTCTTCTCTTTTCTCCTATTTTCCAATTTTCTTTCATATTTTGTAAAAAAGAAACTGAAGCTCTTCTTTCTCAGCACGTGCATAGTGAACTGACGGAGAGAATCCAATTTACTCATCTCTCTGCCATGACTGTTTTAAATTTACTTTTCCCCTTTTGGTGGAATCTTTAACTTTTTCTGCCTCCTGGTTGCATCTAGCCTATATATAGTCTCATTTGGTTTTTGTTCATTTGAACATAGTCACTCGATTTTCTTCCTCTCTGTTTCATTTGAATCATGACAATACATGCTGAATCCTGTGCCCATCCTTGTCCTTGCTTCCCTACTCGTCTAGTGAACCTGTTCTTGGTAAATTTTGTTTTGTTAGATTATATCTTCAGCTTGTTTTGTAACGTGCTAGGATGTGGCGTTATTTCTCTGATTAAGAAAAAGACATGGTGTTCCTGAAGAGTGCTATCTGCATTCTTATTGTTGCACATCCATGGGACCAAAATTTCCTGATAACACTCAGATGATTTATTATTGATCAGTCCTAAAGCCACTAGGTCTTCCAGCTTACATGACTTTTGAGTCTTAGGATGTCATAAACAGAAGATAAGCTAGTTTTTTCTTCCAGGTGTGAAGGTATGCTTATGCCGGACTGTTATGTGATGATATGTTTTTGGGTCGGAAATGATTGAGAAATATGAGAAGTGTGATGAAGAAGAGTAAAAAAGAAAGCTTTGGAGTAAGAAGTGGATGACATGCAGAATTTCATGTCTTTCAAGTGATTTATTCTGTTAAGCTGCTGCCATTTCGTTGGTTTTGGCGGAGTATATCTTGTACTCCCTATTCAAAGCGATCTCTTATTCGATAAATGAGATTAACTTCACTCTCAAATGAATAATAGACGAATAAGGTCTTACTATTACCATTCCTTTTGCTGATATTGTGGCACCAGTCCCTACCTAGACAAAGTTATGACTTGGAAAAATGAAATTAATGACATATCTTTTTTGTCCTTATCACAGAAAAGAATGAACATTATTCTTATTTGGAGAGGACATACTCGTCCCATCAATGGATCGGATCAATCTGGCTACCCTTGACTCCATCATCTAATCTCAGTTCTCATGTTTGCATTGTATTTCTGTTCAAGCAGCAAGCGCCATGGATAGGAGTTCGTTCCATGTATCTGGAAGTCCTGCAATACACCAGTGTGTGCTGTCCATAACGTGGAGACCAGTGTAAGTGCTAGGATGTGCATCTTTCCTCAGCTGAGAAAGAATGGTAATGTCCAGCGAATGAACAGGTTTTCTGATGCTACTTATCACTTCTTTCACCACATATGCTGCAGCCGGCAACCCAGCTGGGTATGTCGATCCAGTCATCGGTAGCTTCTCCTTCGAACAGTCCTTCACTCCTGGCTCGTGCCACTCTGTCCCGCTAAACTCATCAAATTGTTGAAGCAATCAGTACACATTTGACTCTTTGCTTTACTGAAGTTGGATTGAAAAGAGAAGAACTTACTTGTAGTGAGAGGGTGAAATTCCTTGAAAGAAGACTCTAGTTTTAATCGTGTCTACATCCGAGTCCACCCACTTCGCCCACGTCATCAATGCTTTGCGAAATGCGACCATCCGATCCATGTCTCTGTATGTGCGATCACCTTCTTGAATGTAATCCCATCTGCAGGTGACCAGAAAGGAGGTCTGTTTAGGCATCTTTCATCCAGTAGAAGACAGCACAACTTCTATAGAAAATACAACGTACTGCTGCTTATCTCCTCTCCCGTACCACCATTGCCAAGTATTGAAGATCAACACATCCATGTCCTTCCATAAACCACCGTTCTTAAGCGAATCTAGCTTCAAAACTCTACCAATGCTTTCCACTTCAATGTTGACCATGTATAGAGAGTGAAATAGCATTACGGATACTTCATAGTCCTGCACGATGGTATTGTCATAAGATCAATGAACTCATTCACTTCTTACTCATTGCATGTTGTCCGTTATTAAGCTAATCATCCAGACATTTTGATCCAATTCTTTGAGGAAGTCAAATTTTTTCAATCACCTGAAATGTGACTGTAGAAATTGAGCCCTCCGTCTCCTGCGAGATACTGGAATTCGGTGCGCCAGCATGAAGCAAGCATATCAAAGATTGCCAGTTGTTTAGGCTTAACGAGTCTCCAATGTACATAATCTTCTTGCCCTGAAACCTTCTTAGGAAACCTCGAGCATCGAATCTGCAACATCATTCAGAAACACGTATTTCATCGACAACATCGGATGCATACGCTATGGAAAATTCTGCATAACCATCCATTCGTATCGCCTTCATTGCCTCCAGATGTCACAAGTTTGTAGAAAGTCATCGTGATGGGCAAAGACAAAAAATTTACCAAGAGGCAGTACCAACTTTCTTCTGACAATCATTGCCCAACTAACATGAACCGAAAAATATTCGATGCCGGTAGAAGAAAGGAACCAGGTGGTTGGCAACTTTGAAGAGGCTCTTTCTTCTCTCGAAAGAACCAGTTTCACCGTACACCAACGTTAGGTCTCAAAAAGATATCAGCACCTTTTTGACTCCCGTCCACTCCTAAAGCCCAACCGCTCAATTAAAAGTTGTCACAGGGTGGCAAACTCTAGATTTAATAACATTGACGTTCAGAAAAAGGTGAGAACTTTTCAAAGTTCCATCTTTTCGTGAGCAGCAAGAATGACACCCACTAGCCTATGAATATTCTGAATTATGGTATGAACACGACGACGACATGAGACGAACGACGCATGGACACGCCTGCGCGCAAACAGAGAGAGAGAGAGAGAGAGAGAGAGAGAGAGAGGTGTGTACCTAGGCAAGTCACAGCCTTTGGGGTGCCCTCCGTACTTAAGGTAGAGCCGGTCGGGTCGGCCGTACTTGAAGCAGTCGAACACCTTAAGAACGAAGGGGCAGGCCGAGGGGTCATACAGAGGGTAAGAAGTGTCATACGCCCAACTCCCTTCATACATGTTACAGTCCTCCGGCTCTTGTTTCTTACCCTTCACTCCAGTTGCACTCTCGCCCTGCAGTAGACCTGCTTCTGCAGAACTAACACACGAGTCGAGTGCCAGAGAAACGGCAACCAAGATAGCCAACACAATTCAACACAATTCTCTGACACCCTGGAGCCATCTCTGTCTCTGCACTGAATCCTGACTGCACTCTTCACTCTTCACTTGAGAGAGTGAGAGAGAGAGAGAGAGAGAGAGAGAGAGAGATTGTTTTCCAAATCAATATACGTGCACTGCATAAGAAGAGGACGAAGTTTGATTTGGGGCGTTGGTAATATTATTGGCTTAAGCCAATGGCAGTGTGTGATTAATGAAGTTAACCAAAAAGAAAAAAGATGCCAAAAAAGTGGCCCTTTGGCCTGATCCGATGGCAGATTGTGTGATGAACTGGAGAGAACAGAAGTAGATAAGTTGACGATAGAGTTGCCTTCATTGGGCTGTAATGCAGATATTTAGAGAACTGCCAAATTGGGTCACCGACCACATCGCAAGAAACTACCTTTCCGGCACAGGGACAGAAATATTTGGGCCCTTATATTTTTTCCTTTCCTGGAAAATGAGAAAATCACGGGAAGACTTTCAGTACAGAGACGTGGGCATTGAGTGAACTAGATCTCTGAAACACTCTCAAAGAAACAGAGCACGAGAGGGTAGACTGTACCAAATCGATTAGTTAAGGATCCATGTCGTGCATTTTGCAAATCTGGGGTCTCTTCACATGCGAAACACGCGACAAACAACTCATCCGAGGAAGAGGAGCCGCCTCGGAAATTTCTTATTGGATTCCATCTTGCATCATGCATGTCATGTCACAGAGACAGAGACAGACAGAGCCAGAGACAGAGAGGTGGTTTTGCGAAGCTTGTTTTTGCGGGGAGAGAACCAAAAGAGGCTTCGGATTTGACTTGCATGGAACTTGAAGACACGAGAATGGACACGGAGCAATCTCTGGAATCACCCGTGAGACAGAGTACCCATCATTTGTTTATCCATTTTCCTTCCTCTTGATACTTTCCCTCCATCTTGCCAAAAGTTCCGAAGCCCCACTTCAGCTCTGATGATTGTGGTGGGAAAGCGATTTGATAATATGCAACCACTCATCAAGTAAGAAGCAAAATCTTGCAATGGAATCATGTCGTGGAGTCAAGATCGTGATGAAGACAATGATGGTAATGACCAGATGATGACAACCGAGCAACGGCTAAAAAATTAAAAGGAAAACAGTTTGCAGCAGAAAGATCCAGATGTAGTACAAAAGATTTGGGTAACATGTGACATAGACTTTTGTATCCAATGATGACAAGTAGAAGAAAGAAGTTTGTAACCATTGGGCATCTCATATTTTAATTTCCATACTATTTCTAAGCACATTTCAATTTCAATTTTTTCCCAAGACATTTCAATGCAATTATCATCAAGCAAATATATGATTAGACGAGTAGCAACAAGGATAGGTAACTTAAAAAGCCAACACAATTTCATATCATTCTAATAAACCCTTCTTGGATTCTGGAATTTTAAATTGAATTTTTCTCTTCCTTCAATAAGCTAATCCGATTTTCTAAAGATTAAAAAAAGATGCTCTCTTCATGAATTTTGCTAGTATATTAAAAAAAGTTGTTCTTGCTCTCTTTCTTTAGAATTTTTGCCCCGGTACAGGTACTTTTATAAGCTTTGAAATTTCTAGGACCGCATTTGGAGTGTGTCCTTATTTCTTTAATAAGGTTGGTAACTCAACCACTCATCTCAATTTAACTAACTAAATTCACCGATAGCAATATAATAGAGTAACATTCATACGTACTACCCAAATGAGAATCAATGTGCAGTCCCAACCTAGTCTTTTTATTAGGCTAATCAG
>CM024615.1:59945618-59953118 GCA_014182575.1 Eucalyptus decipiens | reverse complement strand
TTAGGGTTTAGGGTTTAGGGTTTAGGGTTTAGGGTTTAGGGTTTAGGGTTTAGGGTTTAGGGTTTAGGGTTTAGGGTTTAGGGTTTAGGGTTTAGGGTTTAGGGTTTAGGGTTTAGGGTTTAGGGTTTAGGGTTTAGGGTTTAGGGTTTAGGGTTTAGGGTTTAGGGTTTAGGGTTTAGGGTTTAGGGTTTAGGGTTTAGGGTTTAGGGTTTAGGGTTTAGGGTTTAGGGTTTAGGGTTTAGGGTTTAGGGTTTAGGGTTTAGGGTTTAGGGTTTAGGGTTTAGGGTTTAGGGTTTAGGGTTTAGGGTTTAGGGTTTAGGGTTTAGGGTTTAGGGTTTAGGGTTTAGGGTTTAGGGTTTAGGGTTTAGGGTTTAGGGTTTAGGGTTTAGGGTTTAGGGTTTAGGGTTTAGGGTTTAGGGTTTAGGGTTTAGGGTTTAGGGTTTAGGGTTTAGGGTTTAGGGTTTAGGGTTTAGGGTTTAGGGTTTAGGGTTTAGGGTTTAGGGTTTAGGGTTTAGGGTTTAGGGTTTAGGGTTTAGGGTTTAGGGTTTAGGGTTTAGGGTTTAGGGTTTAGGGTTTAGGGTTTAGGGTTTAGGGTTTAGGGTTTAGGGTTTAGGGTTTAGGGTTTAGGGTTTAGGGTTTAGGGTTTAGGGTTTAGGGTTTAGGGTTTAGGGTTTAGGGTTTAGGGTTTAGGGTTTAGGGTTTAGGGTTTAGGGTTTAGGGTTTAGGGTTTAGGGTTTAGGGTTTAGGGTTTAGGGTTTAGGGTTTAGGGTTTAGGGTTTAGGGTTTAGGGTTTAGGGTTTAGGGTTTAGGGTTTAGGGTTTAGGGTTTAGGGTTTAGGGTTTAGGGTTTAGGGTTTAGGGTTTAGGGTTTAGGGTTTAGGGTTTAGGGTTTAGGGTTTAGGGTTTAGGGTTTAGGGTTTAGGGTTTAGGGTTTAGGGTTTAGGGTTTAGGGTTTAGGGTTTAGGGTTTAGGGTTTAGGGTTTAGGGTTTAGGGTTTAGGGTTTAGGGTTTAGGGTTTAGGGTTTAGGGTTTAGGGTTTAGGGTTTAGGGTTTAGGGTTTAGGGTTTAGGGTTTAGGGTTTAGGGTTTAGGGTTTAGGGTTTAGGGTTTAGGGTTTAGGGTTTAGGGTTTAGGGTTTAGGGTTTAGGGTTTAGGGTTTAGGGTTTAGGGTTTAGGGTTTAGGGTTTAGGGTTTAGGGTTTAGGGTTTAGGGTTTAGGGTTTAGGGTTTAGGGTTTAGGGTTTAGGGTTTAGGGTTTTAGGGTTTAGGGTTTAGGGTTTAGGGTTTAGGGTTTAGGGTTTAGGGTTTAGGGTTTAGGGTTTAGGGTTTAGGGTTTAGGGTTTAGGGTTTAGGGTTTAGGGTTTAGGGTTTAGGGTTTAGGGTTTAGGGTTTAGGGTTTAGGGTTTAGGGTTTAGGGTTTAGGGTTTAGGGTTTAGGGTTTAGGGTTTAGGGTTTAGGGTTTAGGGTTTAGGGTTTAGGGTTTAGGGTTTAGGGTTTAGGGTTTAGGGTTTAGGGTTTAGGGTTTAGGGTTTAGGGTTTAGGGTTTAGGGTTTAGGGTTTAGGGTTTAGGGTTTAGGGTTTAGGGTTTAGGGTTTAGGGTTTAGGGTTTAGGGTTTAGGGTTTAGGGTTTAGGGTTTAGGGTTTAGGGTTTAGGGTTTAGGGTTTAGGGTTTAGGGTTTAGGGTTTAGGGTTTAGGGTTTAGGGTTTAGGGTTTAGGGTTTAGGGTTTAGGGTTTAGGGTTTAGGGTTTAGGGTTTAGGGTTTAGGGTTTAGGGTTTTTAGGGTTTAGGGTTTAGGGTTTAGGGTTTAGGGTTTAGGGTTTAGGGTTTAGGGTTTAGGGTTTAGGGTTTAGGGTTTAGGGTTTAGGGTTTAGGGTTTAGGGTTTAGGGTTTAGGGTTTAGGGTTTAGGGTTTAGGGTTTAGGGTTTAGGGTTTAGGGTTTAGGGTTTAGGGTTTAGGGTTTAGGGTTTAGGGTTTAGGGTTTAGGGTTTAGGGTTTAGGGTTTAGGGTTTAGGGTTTAGGGTTTAGGGTTTAGGGTTTAGGGTTTAGGGTTTAGGGTTTAGGGTTTAGGGTTTAGGGTTTAGGGTTTAGGGTTTAGGGTTTAGGGTTTAGGGTTTAGGGTTTAGGGTTTAGGGTTTAGGGTTTAGGGTTTAGGGTTTAGGGTTTAGGGTTTAGGGTTTAGGGTTTAGGGTTTAGGGTTTAGGGTTTAGGGTTTAGGGTTTAGGGTTTAGGGTTTAGGGTTTAGGGTTTAGGGTTTAGGGTTTAGGGTTTAGGGTTTAGGGTTTAGGGTTTAGGGTTTAGGGTTTAGGGTTTAGGGTTTAGGGTTTAGGGTTTAGGGTTTAGGGTTTAGGGTTTAGGGTTTAGGGTTTAGGGTTTAGGGTTTAGGGTTTAGGGTTTAGGGTTTAGGGTTTAGGGTTTAGGGTTTAGGGTTTAGGGTTTAGGGTTTAGGGTTTAGGGTTTAGGGTTTAGGGTTTAGGGTTTAGGGTTTAGGGTTTAGGGTTTAGGGTTTAGGGTTTAGGGTTTAGGGTTTAGGGTTTAGGGTTTAGGGTTTAGGGTTTAGGGTTTAGGGTTTAGGGTTTAGGGTTTAGGGTTTAGGGTTTAGGGTTTAGGGTTTAGGGTTTAGGGTTTAGGGTTTAGGGTTTAGGGTTTAGGGTTTAGGGTTTAGGGTTTAGGGTTTAGGGTTTAGGGTTTAGGGTTTAGGGTTTAGGGTTTAGGGTTTAGGGTTTAGGGTTTAGGGTTTAGGGTTTAGGGTTTAGGGTTTAGGGTTTAGGGTTTAGGGTTTAGGGTTTAGGGTTTAGGGTTTAGGGTTTAGGGTTTAGGGTTTAGGGTTTAGGGTTTAGGGTTTAGGGTTTAGGGTTTAGGGTTTAGGGTTTAGGGTTTAGGGTTTAGGGTTTAGGGTTTAGGGTTTAGGGTTTAGGGTTTAGGGTTTAGGGTTTAGGGTTTAGGGTTTAGGGTTTAGGGTTTAGGGTTTAGGGTTTAGGGTTTAGGGTTTAGGGTTTAGGGTTTAGGGTTTAGGGTTTAGGGTTTAGGGTTTAGGGTTTAGGGTTTAGGGTTTAGGGTTTAGGGTTTAGGGTTTAGGGTTTAGGGTTTAGGGTTTAGGGTTTAGGGTTTAGGGTTTAGGGTTTAGGGTTTAGGGTTTAGGGTTTAGGGTTTAGGGTTTAGGGTTTAGGGTTTAGGGTTTAGGGTTTAGGGTTTAGGGTTTAGGGTTTAGGGTTTAGGGTTTAGGGTTTAGGGTTTAGGGTTTAGGGTTTAGGGTTTAGGGTTTAGGGTTTAGGGTTTAGGGTTTAGGGTTTAGGGTTTAGGGTTTAGGGTTTAGGGTTTAGGGTTTAGGGTTTAGGGTTTAGGGTTTAGGGTTTAGGGTTTAGGGTTTAGGGTTTAGGGTTTAGGGTTTAGGGTTTAGGGTTTAGGGTTTAGGGTTTAGGGTTTAGGGTTTAGGGTTTAGGGTTTAGGGTTTAGGGTTTAGGGTTTAGGGTTTAGGGTTTAGGGTTTAGGGTTTAGGGTTTAGGGTTTAGGGTTTAGGGTTTAGGGTTTAGGGTTTAGGGTTTAGGGTTTAGGGTTTAGGGTTTAGGGTTTAGGGTTTAGGGTTTAGGGTTTAGGGTTTAGGGTTTAGGGTTTAGGGTTTAGGGTTTAGGGTTTAGGGTTTAGGGTTTAGGGTTTAGGGTTTAGGGTTTAGGGTTTAGGGTTTAGGGTTTAGGGTTTAGGGTTTAGGGTTTAGGGTTTAGGGTTTAGGGTTTAGGGTTTAGGGTTTAGGGTTTAGGGTTTAGGGTTTAGGGTTTAGGGTTTAGGGTTTAGGGTTTAGGGTTTAGGGTTTAGGGTTTAGGGTTTAGGGTTTAGGGTTTAGGGTTTAGGGTTTAGGGTTTAGGGTTTAGGGTTTAGGGTTTAGGGTTTAGGGTTTAGGGTTTAGGGTTTAGGGTTTAGGGTTTAGGGTTTAGGGTTTAGGGTTTAGGGTTTAGGGTTTAGGGTTTAGGGTTTAGGGTTTAGGGTTTAGGGTTTAGGGTTTAGGGTTTAGGGTTTAGGGTTTAGGGTTTAGGGTTTAGGGTTTAGGGTTTAGGGTTTAGGGTTTAGGGTTTAGGGTTTAGGGTTTAGGGTTTAGGGTTTAGGGTTTAGGGTTTAGGGTTTAGGGTTTAGGGTTTAGGGTTTAGGGTTTAGGGTTTAGGGTTTAGGGTTTAGGGTTTAGGGTTTAGGGTTTAGGGTTTAGGGTTTAGGGTTTAGGGTTTAGGGTTTAGGGTTTAGGGTTTAGGGTTTAGGGTTTAGGGTTTAGGGTTTAGGGTTTAGGGTTTAGGGTTTAGGGTTTAGGGTTTAGGGTTTAGGGTTTAGGGTTTAGGGTTTAGGGTTTAGGGTTTAGGGTTTAGGGTTTAGGGTTTAGGGTTTAGGGTTTAGGGTTTAGGGTTTAGGGTTTAGGGTTTAGGGTTTAGGGTTTAGGGTTTAGGGTTTAGGGTTTAGGGTTTAGGGTTTAGGGTTTAGGGTTTAGGGTTTAGGGTTTAGGGTTTAGGGTTTAGGGTTTAGGGTTTAGGGTTTAGGGTTTAGGGTTTAGGGTTTAGGGTTTAGGGTTTAGGGTTTAGGGTTTAGGGTTTAGGGTTTAGGGTTTAGGGTTTAGGGTTTAGGGTTTAGGGTTTAGGGTTTAGGGTTTAGGGTTTAGGGTTTAGGGTTTAGGGTTTAGGGTTTAGGGTTTAGGGTTTAGGGTTTAGGGTTTAGGGTTTAGGGTTTAGGGTTTAGGGTTTAGGGTTTAGGGTTTAGGGTTTAGGGTTTAGGGTTTAGGGTTTAGGGTTTAGGGTTTAGGGTTTAGGGTTTAGGGTTTAGGGTTTAGGGTTTAGGGTTTAGGGTTTAGGGTTTAGGGTTTAGGGTTTAGGGTTTAGGGTTTAGGGTTTAGGGTTTAGGGTTTAGGGTTTAGGGTTTAGGGTTTAGGGTTTAGGGTTTAGGGTTTAGGGTTTAGGGTTTAGGGTTTAGGGTTTAGGGTTTAGGGTTTAGGGTTTAGGGTTTAGGGTTTAGGGTTTAGGGTTTAGGGTTTAGGGTTTAGGGTTTAGGGTTTAGGGTTTAGGGTTTAGGGTTTAGGGTTTAGGGTTTAGGGTTTAGGGTTTAGGGTTTAGGGTTTAGGGTTTAGGGTTTAGGGTTTAGGGTTTAGGGTTTAGGGTTTAGGGTTTAGGGTTTAGGGTTTAGGGTTTAGGGTTTAGGGTTTAGGGTTTAGGGTTTAGGGTTTAGGGTTTAGGGTTTAGGGTTTAGGGTTTAGGGTTTAGGGTTTAGGGTTTAGGGTTTAGGGTTTAGGGTTTAGGGTTTAGGGTTTAGGGTTTAGGGTTTAGGGTTTAGGGTTTAGGGTTTAGGGTTTAGGGTTTAGGGTTTAGGGTTTAGGGTTTAGGGTTTAGGGTTTAGGGTTTAGGGTTTAGGGTTTAGGGTTTAGGGTTTAGGGTTTAGGGTTTAGGGTTTAGGGTTTAGGGTTTAGGGTTTAGGGTTTAGGGTTTAGGGTTTAGGGTTTAGGGTTTAGGGTTTAGGGTTTAGGGTTTAGGGTTTAGGGTTTAGGGTTTAGGGTTTAGGGTTTAGGGTTTAGGGTTTAGGGTTTAGGGTTTAGGGTTTAGGGTTTAGGGTTTAGGGTTTAGGGTTTAGGGTTTAGGGTTTAGGGTTTAGGGTTTAGGGTTTAGGGTTTAGGGTTTAGGGTTTAGGGTTTAGGGTTTAGGGTTTAGGGTTTAGGGTTTAGGGTTTAGGGTTTAGGGTTTAGGGTTTAGGGTTTAGGGTTTAGGGTTTAGGGTTTAGGGTTTAGGGTTTAGGGTTTAGGGTTTAGGGTTTAGGGTTTAGGGTTTAGGGTTTAGGGTTTAGGGTTTAGGGTTTAGGGTTTAGGGTTTAGGGTTTAGGGTTTAGGGTTTAGGGTTTAGGGTTTAGGGTTTAGGGTTTAGGGTTTAGGGTTTAGGGTTTAGGGTTTAGGGTTTAGGGTTTAGGGTTTAGGGTTTAGGGTTTAGGGTTTAGGGTTTAGGGTTTAGGGTTTAGGGTTTAGGGTTTAGGGTTTAGGGTTTAGGGTTTAGGGTTTAGGGTTTAGGGTTTAGGGTTTAGGGTTTAGGGTTTAGGGTTTAGGGTTTAGGGTTTAGGGTTTAGGGTTTAGGGTTTAGGGTTTAGGGTTTAGGGTTTAGGGTTTAGGGTTTAGGGTTTAGGGTTTAGGGTTTAGGGTTTAGGGTTTAGGGTTTAGGGTTTAGGGTTTAGGGTTTAGGGTTTAGGGTTTAGGGTTTTTAGGGTTTAGGGTTTAGGGTTTAGGGTTTAGGGTTTAGGGTTTAGGGTTTAGGGTTTAGGGTTTAGGGTTTAGGGTTTAGGGTTTAGGGTTTAGGGTTTAGGGTTTAGGGTTTAGGGTTTAGGGTTTAGGGTTTAGGGTTTAGGGTTTAGGGTTTAGGGTTTAGGGTTTAGGGTTTAGGGTTTAGGGTTTAGGGTTTAGGGTTTAGGGTTTAGGGTTTAGGGTTTAGGGTTTAGGGTTTAGGGTTTAGGGTTTAGGGTTTAGGGTTTAGGGTTTAGGGTTTAGGGTTTAGGGTTTAGGGTTTAGGGTTTAGGGTTTAGGGTTTAGGGTTTAGGGTTTAGGGTTTAGGGTTTAGGGTTTAGGGTTTAGGGTTTTAGGGTTTAGGGTTTAGGGTTTAGGGTTTAGGGTTTAGGGTTTAGGGTTTAGGGTTTAGGGTTTAGGGTTTAGGGTTTAGGGTTTAGGGTTTTAGGGTTTAGGGTTTAGGGTTTAGGGTTTAGGGTTTAGGGTTTAGGGTTTAGGGTTTAGGGTTTAGGGTTTAGGGTTTAGGGTTTTAGGGTTTAGGGTTTAGGGTTTAGGGTTTAGGGTTTAGGGTTTAGGGTTTAGGGTTTAGGGTTTAGGGTTTAGGGTTTAGGGTTTAGGGTTTAGGGTTTAGGGTTTAGGGTTTAGGGTTTAGGGTTTAGGGTTTAGGGTTTTAGGGTTTAGGGTTTAGGGTTTAGGGTTTAGGGTTTAGGGTTTAGGGTTTAGGGTTTAGGGTTTAGGGTTTAGGGTTTAGGGTTTAGGGTTTAGGGTTTAGGGTTTAGGGTTTAGGGTTTAGGGTTTAGGGTTTAGGGTTTAGGGTTTAGGGTTTAGGGTTTAGGGTTTAGGGTTTAGGGTTTAGGGTTTAGGGTTTAGGGTTTAGGGTTTAGGGTTTAGGGTTTAGGGTTTAGGGTTTAGGGTTTAGGGTTTAGGGTTTAGGGTTTAGGGTTTAGGGTTTAGGGTTTAGGGTTTAGGGTTTAGGGTTTAGGGTTTAGGGTTTAGGGTTTAGGGTTTAGGGTTTAGGGTTTAGGGTTTAGGGTTTAGGGTTTAGGGTTTAGGGTTTAGGGTTTAGGGTTTAGGGTTTAGGGTTTAGGGTTTAGGGTTTAGGGTTTAGGGTTTAGGGTTTAGGGTTTAGGGTTTAGGGTTTAGGGTTTAGGGTTTAGGGTTTAGGGTTTTTAGGGTTTAGGGTTTAGGGTTTAGGGTTTAGGGTTTAGGGTTTAGGGTTTAGGGTTTAGGGTTTAGGGTTTAGGGTTTAGGGTTTAGGGTTTAGGGTTTAGGG